>CM023486.1:82930843-82954892 GCA_013339685.2 Hyalomma asiaticum | reverse complement strand
GCACGAACCCGTTTTGGGGTTAAATGTTGTTGAGATGTGTGGCCAAAGGGGGATGAGCGAGGTTGGTTGTGGTTTTTTGTTAGAAGCGGACGGCAGGCGTGGTATGAAGAAGTGTTGTGTAGAGCGTGGGACTGCCTACCCCCCTTTGCGCGTAGTAGGAGCAGGGGGACATCTCAACAGTACGCACTAAAATCTTGGCACGAGTGCGTGCTGCGCGGATACATACGTAATTGATGTACCGTTATACCCAGGGAGCGCAGAAATACATAAAAGAAAGAAAGAAAGAAAGAAAGAAAGAAAGAAAGAAAGAAGAAAGAAAGAAAGAAAGAAAGAAGAAAGAAAGAAAGAAAGAAAGAAAGAAAGAAAGAAAGAAAGAAAGAAAGAAAGAAAGAAAGAAAGAAAACGCAAATGTGTTGAAAACTGATAATGTTCACGAACGTCGCATGTAGGATAAAAAAAAAAAAAAAATTGGTTCCGTCCGGGATCGAACCGGAGACCTTTCGCGTGTAAAGCGAACGTGATAACCACTACACTACGGAACCGAACGCGGAAGACCTGGCGTAAAAGTAGCACTTAAAGCTGTGGCTCTTTCTCGTTGAGCGTGACGTTGAGAAAACAATTGTCTTCCTTGGCAGTGCAACCTCTGCCGTCGGGTTCCGTAGTGTAGTGGTTATCACGTTCGCTTTACACGCGAAAGGTCTCCGGTTCGATCCCGGACGGAACCATTTTCTTTTTTTTTTTTTTTCGCGTGTAGTGAAGATGATTGCCTTGAACACATGTCGTGTGGGCTTTCTGAAAGTGCGAGCTTCCGTAATTAGTTCAACTCAGCGTTAATTAAAACACCACAGCACCTTTATTCTTCCTTTCTTCTTCTATTTCTTCATTTTTACAGCAAAGTCGTTCGCCCGCAGGTGGCCGGGATATATCGCGGCGATCTGCTCTGAAGAAAAAAAAAAAAAAGTGGGTCCATTAAAATCAATTCAAACTTTTATTTTCCATAGAATGATTACAGCGTAAAGAATAGACAGAAGAGGGTCCCAAGGTCAAGAGACCGTACCGGAACCCAATATACATGATTCGTTAGACACCATAATAATATTAGCAAAGAAATACAAATATCCAAACCAACAAATGAAAGGCTACGGCAATTAATTACTCAAAAGACAATACTGCATTGAAAAAATATATAAACGAACAAGTGTATAAGTACACAAAGCTGTGTTGTAGTGGCATGCATATTTGGTGAATACAAATTCAAACTATCAGTGAAAATAACATGGGGAGACCACCACAAATAATAAAAATTGCATCCGTTTTATATAATTCACAACTATAATAGAAAAGATAAGCTATGCTATGAACAACTTATGTAATAATTATGTACTTATAAAACGAGCCTTACGTGTCTTCTTAAATGCATGACAATGTTTTGATCGCATAGGGAAGGGATCGAATTCCACAATTTAACAGCACAGAATGACGCTGTCATTTTGCCGTAATTGTTAAAAGCTTTAGGCAGTACGAAGTTAATTTTTTTTTTTTTTGAGCAAAACGAGCAGAGTTTGCATTCTTCAAGAAGCCTAAGAAAATGAATTCGCGGGTGATTCCGAAGGCAACACAAACAAGACGGAAGCGCCGCTTCGCGGAATCATCAAATGACGTCACAAATCATCACGTGACGATGCGTCTTGTGTGACGTCAAGTTTCGTGTGATGACATTGTCACGAGACTGCATCAGGTGACATTGTCATGTGACGATAACGTCACGGCGTAGCGCATCGTTTGTCGTGATGACGTCATCACGCATGACAGATGACGTTTTCACATTACGTGCGTGACGTCAGCGCTTGGTCACTGCGGTCTTCGTAAGATCGGATGTTAGCCCAAGATTTTTCACTGCATCGGCCATATTTTTCGCATTTATTGAGAATACTCCACTCAGCCGGAGTTCCAGCTGCGGCTGTGGAAACACAGTCGTTGTGTGTGTGTGTGTTTGTTTGGAGAGGGGGTTATCCATCCAGAATTTGGATTTTGGGGGTGTGTTACCCATGGTGTAACCAGTATGCGGGGAGTGTGGATACCAAGTCAGTGGTTATCTGGAGAATTTTTTTTCTTGGGGGTGTTGGGGGGGGGATACTGTGTGAGGGTCGAAATGGCGATGCGTTAAATGTGTGTGTGTGTGTGTGTGTGTGTGTGTGTGTGTGTGTGTGTGTGTGTTTGGAGAGGGGGTTATCCATCCAGAATTTGGATTTTGGGGGTGTGTTACCCATGGTGTAACCAGTATGCGGGGAGTGTAGATACCAAGTCAGTGGTTATCTGGAGAATTTTTTTTCTTGGGGGTGTTGGGGGGGGATACTGTGTGAGGGTCGAAATGGCGATGCGTTAAATGTGTGTGTGTGTGTGTGTGTGTGTGTGTGTGTGTGTGTGTGTGTGTGTGTGTGTGTGTGTGTGTGTGTGTGTGATGGAGTGATGGATAAGAAAATAAGTTCGGTAGGGTGAAGATGGCGTTCACGAATACTGTGTTCGGAAAAGCGAAAAAAAGAAGAAAACCCGACACGTGCGCAACGCATGGTGATCAGGGTTAAAAGAAGTTCACTTGAAACCGCTCGTGCTCGCGTTGCAAGGTTTAATCAAATGACGTTACTCATGAAACGAAGATGGATGAGCGCACAGTGTCACTTTTTATCCATCCTCTTCTCTTCATTCCCTGAGGTTGACCTGTCACCTCCCTGAAC
The DNA here is from genome assembly GCA_013339685.2 of Hyalomma asiaticum. Classification (NCBI taxonomy): domain Eukaryota; kingdom Metazoa; phylum Arthropoda; class Arachnida; order Ixodida; family Ixodidae; genus Hyalomma; species Hyalomma asiaticum. The sequence continues at coordinate 82,952,157 of CM023486.1, read as the reverse complement.
TTAATATCGCCCTCGTTCTCTCCTGCTCTCCTTTTTTTATTTACGTCTTTAACGCGGTTGATTTATCGCTCACAATACCGCCTTTCCGTTTATAGGGCTGTCGACAGCCTCGCAAAAAGTTTACTGCACGTTAAAATAAGAGAAATTTAAATAATAAAGGTCGCTTTAAATAGCTTGGCGTAGCAGACTGCGTCAGGAGTGGTTCGCAGTTTCTTTGATTTCGCAGTGTCTACGACTGCGCTGGCCTTGCCAAACTCGAGCCATGGCAACAGGCATCTTCGCAGGAATGGACGCCCAGCTCCAGGCTATTAAATGCGCCGAGTAGCCATCTTGCGGTGTTCTGTAACTCGGATTTTCTGTAACCTTATTTACAAATAGACTTGCGGTTTTCTGTAAATAAAGTTGTGTACTACTACTACTACTACTACTACTACTACTACTACTACTACTACTACTACTACTACTACTACTACATCGCTTTTTCGCGAGTGACACGTGGAAATAATGGTGGCATGCTTAAGCGTGCAGCACACGTTGTACGGTCGTTGCAGCGTTAAATACGCAGCGTCGTATTTCACGTTTCAAACTGCTCGAATGATGCTCGATACCTGAAGGTCGTTCAGTCGTTTCTTTGCCAACTAATTAAGTTGTTTAAGAGTGACGCTCCAAACTTTCCGTTTTTAACCAAACTTATTTAGCTAAAAGCGACCAAAAAACCGCTTGCACTTCACTATTTGTGAGTGAGTGAAGGAAAATGAGCCTGGACTTATTGCTCGTTAGGTGACTGTACGAAAGGCTCACTCACTCACTCACTCACTCACTCACTCACTCACTCACTCACTCACTCACTCACTCACTCACTCACTCACTCACTCACTCACTCACTCACTCACTCACTCACTCACTCACTCACTCAATAATTGATGGATTGATTGGTTGGTTGAATGACTACTCACTCAATCATTCAATCAATTATTGATTGATTAAGTGAGTGAGTGAGCTCAATAATTGATTGATTGATTACTCACTCAACCATTGGTTGATTGATTGACTGGTTGATTGAGTTAGTGAGTGAGATAGTAAGCCTTTCGTACAGTCATCTAACGAGCAATAAAGGTGATCGCAATGGTGATGGCACCCGTGGATAACTGAAGTATGTCCCCAATTACGGAACTCGCGCCCATATAGGAACGCAGGTAATTTTTATCGCGCATGGAGCGGCAATTTTGCTGTAGTTGTCATATTGCCGACATAGGTTGCCCACGAAAGAGCACAGCTGTCACGAAGTCCACAAAAAAAAAAAGAAAAAAAAAAGGAAGGACTCAATCTAACGTCTTTCCTTTAAGAATTGAAACTATACACACGCGTCTCGAAGTGAACAGGTATACATGGGATACATTCAGAAAAAAAAATGAAAGAAAAAGGGAAAGAATTGGATATGCGTCCCAGTTTCAACGAGCCGCTGAGTCACAGTCGCGCTCGAGTTGTGCTCTGACGTCGAGCAAAAAGGCAGGGACATGCGGCGCGATCAGAACCGCGCGGCGAGTTCAGGAAGTGCGACCAGAAAAGCGCGAATATAATTTGCATACGCGACGACGGGCAGTTCGTTGTTTTTCCTGGGAGCACCCGCGCATCGCTCGACCAGGGCACCCTTTATAGCGGCGCCTATGAAAATGGAGCACGCAGATAACGGCGGTACATTGTTAGCCCCCGCTGAATATCTATATTTTTAATACAAGTGGCGCCAGTGCGGAGACAGGAACTATACGCGCACAATAGCGCTGCGTCCCCCCCCCCCCCCCCCCTGCTCCACCATTTTCTTTCGCGAACTCCTTAAATGCACTCAGCTGGACAGAGAAGTCGTTCAGTCACAGCACAACCATATATCCATATAAACTCACACTCCATCACGATCGCTGGATGCAGATTGCATCCAGCTGCTATGTTCATCCATTCGTACAAGAAGCGAAGTTTGCGCCCTCCCTCGATCGGGCAAGGAAGCAGTATTGAGCGGTTGTACTTCCTGACGGCGCTGTTGTCTGGTTGCTTACAGCTTTCTTGGGCATCTTACTTTAAATAAATAAATAAATAAATAAATAAATAAATAAATAAATAAATAACAAATAAATAAATAAATAAATAAATAAATAGAGAATATTATGACTAAAGGAGATATTGATCATCTCTCACAAACACTCCGCCTGCCGATTCAGTCTCTGACTATGGGACCTCCTTCTGTACACAAAAGTTTTGTAACTAATTTAATGCCATAAATAGAACCACTTCTGAATGATTGACAGACAAACTCCGCTGCCTCCTTCCCGCTCATAGCGTGAAGTGTACGCTCTATGCAAAGCAACCTCACTGATGGATATTAATGGAATAACTAGCATTTCTCTATCGGCTCCACTGAAATTTTAATGGCACGATGAATGTGCACATTCGTCCTCCGATAGACTTCATGAAGCCAGTGGGACGATGACTTCATGAGGTCAAATCTACAGTTCCGCATTTGTACTGTCGAAGCAAATAGCTTATTGAAAAGAAAAAGGGCTTATTCGACGACAAAATACTGCTTCGAGTGCTGTTGTAATCACTGAAATCATGCTTTTTTTTTTAAATAGTAGTACGTGATGAGTGTTCTGACCTGCTCAAACAACCTCTTCGAAATTCCTATTCTTTTCATGTCTTGCGTCGTCGGAAACGGTCTGGCAGATAATTGATAAACGTGAAAAAGCGTATGGGCAACGGACTCCTGGCGCGGGTCGAAGATGCCGATGAATGTCAAACAATATCTGTGCGTTAAACTTATAAATTTTAGAAACATGTCACGTGTTCCTGTGATGAGAGAAAGAAAAAAAAGGTAGGTCGTCCCAGACGAGCACCCGGTTTAATACCTTGGAGAAGGTGTTAAAGAAGTACTGACATGATTTTGCGGCAGCGCAAAAGATGCATTTTTCGTTTTCTAGCCATGGAATGTTTGCGCTCTCTACACACCGAAGCCGGGAAACACAATGTATTTTAGTTTGTTTTCGTCGCCCAGAATCTGCAAGCCAGCCTCAACGCAATGGACACTACGATGACGTATGAACTCAGTCTATTAAAATTCGCCGAAATCGCTGTCACAGTCACTGAACGACAGCGAAATCATCGTTGTTTGCGTGCCCCACGTGTAATTGACCGCAGCCGACAGACTGGCAGCGACGCTATCACGAACACTATGTGGCTTAGACGTATACGTCTAAGCCACGTAGGGACAGCAGGGACAGCGCATACGTCAGACTGTGTTCAAACGTCAGTAGGGAACCGCCCTCTCGAAATCGAAACCGGAAGTTGGCTTTTAAGGGAAGGAGTATTATAAATATATTCATTGCGTTGCGAGGCACCACGGTACTCTTTCTGGGTATTACGCCAGAGCTTTAATTTACGGCAACAATGCGAGAGTGTCGGAAATTAGTGTCAGCACTCCTTTAGTGGTGTGAGTGAAAGAAAGCGATAGAAAGGACGTATGCGACTGTGAGGAAGTAGAGCTATTGCCTACAAGCGATCACTCAGCCTGGACGAGTGTAAAAAGCGAAGTATTGCCCAGGTCGCTTTGTTAGCCTGCGATGCGTAGAACCATGTGCCAAGAGCCTTTTCCTGTGAAGAAGTCCATTAGTCGAGTCGACTTAAAACATTGCGCAGAACGTCGCGGTCATTGGTAACGCGACCAGAAACGCTGGTTATGTATTCCAGCGCCTCTTCAGGGTTGCAGCAGTCGCTATGCGGTATGATGCCTTTGGTAAAAACCACGTCTAACCACAGGCGGTACAGTAAAGTTGTGTCATAGCAGGATAAGTTAGATGGGGTTTGCAGCTTGCGCAGTGGATCGACGTGGATGACGGTTCCAGACGCTCGGGTTGCTACACAATGTCTGCGACAATGTGCCGGCGAGTTGAACGAAGGCTCCTTGCTACGTCTGTTTTCCACGATGTTGTCGCGACTGTCGTGGTGTCTTCATGAGCAGACCGGATCTCTGTAGTGACTCAGAAACCACCGCAGAGAAAATAAGAAAAATCAGCAATACGAACAGGAAGAAAACACCGGGCAATACGGTAATTTTAAATGGCATTGAATGCCGCCTTAGAAGTACCATATCGGAAATTTTTGTTAAGTTGCAGATTCCTTTTGCTTATTTTTAGCTTCGAATTAGCATTTTTCGACAATCTTAGAATGGACATGAAAGTACCCGAGAAAAAGAATAATAATCAAAGCAATGTTTGGCCTGGTTTCTGCAACTCTAAACGGTGTAAATACAGGTAAGATAACGAAAATTGTGGGGACGACATTCGCTTGGGTTTTTGAGTGACATTCAAACAGCGACGTCCCATTTCCTCATTATTTATTACATTTTAACGAATTCTGCGAAAGCATTGACAGTAGTACTCTTCTAGGCTAACTTACAGCTAATTCACACCGATTTCTTTCTTTCCTTCGAGGTAGCAATTTGCCGAAGATTTCTTCTCTTTCTTTCTTACCTTTTCTTCTTTTCTTTCTTTCTTTTTTCAAGCTTTGCGAGTCAAAGAAATACGCGTTTTCTCGTTTATTTTATGATAAGGTGCCATTGTTCACATGTCTTTTTCTCGTGAACCACGCCCATCGCAAATGCACATTTCAATCGTGCCGCGCTGGCGGTCCCCAAGAACACCATCGACCTATAGAGTATCGACTTGCATATAGGAATCAATTCTCTTTTTCGTCATCACTTATTATTTTCCGATCGACATCGCGAAGACGCCCATTTCAATATTCTCAGAGGGCGAAGTGGTTTTAAAGGAAAGCGCATCACGGCTGTTCGGCGGCTCCTTTTGTTGAGCAAGATTGCCGCTTTGATTTTATTTTCGGTCGTGCATATTTCGTGGGCGACCTAGTTTCGCGATCGGTTGAATGTTCCCCATAATCTCGTACTTCGTGTATTCCTTCGACATCTTTTCGCTTTCTGTTTTTTTGTATTTGTTTCGTACTGCACCGAGACAGCAAAATCTGTGTTCCATTTGACAACTACATATTTTGCGGGGCCGCTGACACGGTCTTTGGAGTGCTGGATGGAAGCTGATTTGGGACGTCGTCTGCATTGCGTCGCCATTTCCTGAACGCCTCGCGCTAGATAGAAATAAGAACATTGCTTCCTCGGATAAAGACGAAGCGCTTTCCCTGGGCGACATCCATTGATTACGTTCCTGCATAGCCTATTTTCTTATTCAATCTTTGATCTTCGCATGATCGATTTGTGAGGTTTGCTATGTCGTGACGTGAACTTGACGAGGTCGCCAAACTTTTAATGCGTCCCTGCGGCCGTTTTCGTGCGTACAAGTTTACTGTTGTAGCTAGTGTTCATTTACTTGTTACAGGAGCCATGGTAAGAACCCAAGATGGCGGCACCAAAGCGCATCCGTAAAACAACCGGACGAGGTGTGTGCGTGTGGGGGGTGGAAGGGGCACATACCAGGAAACTATTCTCTAACTCTCCAGCTAGTAAACACATTCACTTCTGCCTGTAATCATCGAAGAATCAGACTTAATGCCTGGCCTCTGAGATTCGAGTGAACGGCAGCGAATCTCGGGAGATTGTGCTCGCCGCGCTGCAGCCCATATTCTGTTCCTCGCATTTGTGTAGATAGTTGTCAGGAGCTGGAGCTCAGTGATTGGATTACTGCGTGATTGGATAAGCCATAACACACCGGCTCCTTTCGTCGCCGCATGTTCCGCTGTTCAGGCCAATCAGCGGCGGCAAAAATGGATTGTCCACAATGTCTATGGTTACAGAATATAGCTACCCTGTTATGCACTATATGTGATACCGATCTTATCACCTGCTTTTCATCATTTTGCACAGTTTCGTAGCAGCGTTTACAGAACATTGGCAGACAGTCGAATCGTCAGATTTAGTTTTAACGCTGATGTTGGTCATATAGCTTCATGTAACCTGAAATGGCCATCATATAGCCAACACTGGTCCCCGTTTACAAGTGCTGGTAGCATGTGATTAAGTGCAATACTTGAGTTCCGCCGGAAATAGTTATAGGACACCTTCATACGTCGTTGCATGAATAGCATGAAATTGGTGGCCGATGATATCGTTTTCGAGACAACAAGGTTACTCTAGCTGTAGAGGATTTGGGCATAACCTACGTTGTTAATGATGAATTCCGAGCTGATAGAGTAAAAAGGCGTAAGCACATTGATAGGTATTTGCATGCGCAATGCCGCAAGTTGATTGATGTACGTGCTCACTTGCTGGCGCAAATTGCCTCATTTACTTTGCCACGCTACCTAAGCAGCGATAATTTCCTATGCTCTTGTCTGTGAAGTTAATTTTCTGTGCTTTTTTTTTTTTCAAAGGGCCGTATGAAAGTACTGCGGAGAACAGATCATGAAGGGTTTTCCCACTTGATTGTTAGTCCTTTCCTATTACTCTTTCTCCTGTGCTCACGTTGCTGAAATAACGCCCTACACAACCACAGCGGGCGTGGGACGCGGACGGTCAACCATCAACGCACGCTTAATAAGCGTGTCGGATCAGCTAACCTATACTGGAACGTCGCACTCAGAGCTACAACAAAAGGAAAAAGAAAAAGAAGTAAGGAAAGTAAAACGAAAATAAGTACCCGTGCTTTTACTGCTACACGTGTTCTTTTTATGTTCCTTTGCGGTGCAGTCACATGTTGAAACAGAATGGCGGTGACGTCACGACTGAGCAATTTGCTGCGCGCATGTGTATACCCTAACGCGCGTGGTAATTAAAGAGCCCTCGTAGCAACGCGCTAAGCGAACTCGCTGCGGCTACGTGTGCGCAGCGAAGTTAGTGACGTTTGACCTTGATGCTGTTTGCGCGACGAGGTATGCAGACGTGTACGAGGCCCCCTCAACGTGTGCACGTATATAGGTGCGAGACAGAGTGCACGCGAGTCGCGCGAGAGATGCGCAAGCAAGCGAAGCAGTTGCGCTATTGCGCTCTCTGCGCGTGAGCCGGAGAACGTAGTGTATACACGTCCGCTGTTAATACGTTCGCTTTTAGCAGTAACACTGTGGCAAAATATGCCCCGCCACGGTGGTGTAGTGGCTTGTATATGCAAGGGGGACGGACGGACAGACAGACAGACAGACAGACAGACAGACAGACAGACAGACAGACAGACAGACAGACAAACAAACAAACAAACAAACAAACAAACAAACAAACAAACAAACACTAGAGGCGACGTTACATGGCGGTCGCACTTTAGATGGAGGCGAAAATGCCAGAGGCCCGTGTACTGTGCGTTGTCAGAGTACGTTAAAGAAACCCGGGGGGGGGGGGGGGGGTCAAAATTTTCCGAAGCCTCCACTACGGCCTTTCTCTCCTTTCTCTTTCATTCTCTCCCCCCCCCCTCGCCCCCCTCGATTGCTTAGCCGTGCTCCCGACATGGGCTCAAGAAGTTAGCTTCCCTTCCTTAACAGAACCGCTATCATCATCATCACCACACACTATAGCTTCAGCAAGCGAACCTCCTCTGACGCCAGTGCGCAGTGCGTCTCGGATAGGATTGGGCGCCCCACAAGTTACCTGACCGCTCGGTTGTCACGTGAGGCCCTCCTCTCCTACGATTTGTTTTTTTTCCTTCCTACATGTGGCTATGGACACTCGGCTGCAGATTCGAAGGTCGGGGGATCGAATCCCGGCCACGGTGGCCACGCTTCTGGGGAAGGGAAGTGTACTGTGCGACATCCGTGCACGCAAAGTTCAGGTGGTCGAAATTTGCGGAGCCTTTTGCGGCGTCTCTCGTAACGATGTCGTGGTTTTTGCTCATAAATCTCCGGAAAATATTAACTGGCAAGATATGGATGAGTTTGTGCGAAACCTGTACTTCATTTGCTCACGAGGTACTAGCACTGATGGTTGTCGTCGCATGTAATCATACACGTGCGACGGCCGATTCGTGTAACCACGCAGCATTCTTTTGAGCATAGTCTGCACATGACACTTGGGCGCACGTAATTCCACTGTCACATATTGCTCTGGCAGATCGGGATCGAACTTCTCAACAGCGATTCGCCGCATCCGGCAGCTTAGCAAAATGAGCCAATCACAACAAAGAACTTTCATCCGCATCAAACCCGATCGTCATCGAAAGTATAGTCGTGACATCAGGATAACATACACTGTTCGGCAGCAGCAAACGTGTGGAGTGTTGAGCCGTTACTGCTCACTGCAGTCAGCTCCATTCGGATCACGCCAACACTTTTGGCTAATGTTGGCAAGTTCTTATTTTTTTTTAATGTAAAACTGAATGAAGGAGTTGTTGGCTAATGTTGACTTATGCTATCGAGGGTTGCTTATTGCTGTATAATGATGGATAATGTAGGCTTGGGTTAGGAGGATGTCGTTGGCCATTGTTTGACTTAGTGTGCTATTTTTTTTTTTTTTTGCTAACATTCGCTTTTATGGCTGGTAATCGCAGGTGATGCCCAGGCTCAAGCCCAAGGCAACACCTTTTCCCCGAGCCCAAACAACAGATCTCGAAGGATATTCTTTAGGAAAGAAGGTAAGGCACGTACACACTGACGCAGAACATAGCCAAACATCACGAACACCACGCGATTCTTTTCTGTGTTCATGTTAAACAAGTGCGAGCTCGCGCACTCTTGTTTTCGTTAGAGCTGCGACACAGCAACGAAACACGCGACAACATAAAAAGACATCCTTTATCGCCGCATTTTTTTTATCCGTCCACGTGCACTCATTATTATTCTTCCCCAGACAAACGCGAAACATATTGTCTTCGTATCTGTGACATTCCTGCGTCGTGCTTCACATTTAGCGCCGTCGCCAAGGGAATGTTTACATTTCGGTATAGCTTGTAACTAGTAAGCGGTTTTCGGTGCACAAACATGGCGTACACTAAGTTGAGGCTTGTGGATTGCAGTAAACCTAAAGTGCATGCGACTACGCGCTGCATATCGAATGACATAGAAAAGTACACTTACAGCAAACGCGCTTGCTTTGCTAACAAGTGTTGTGCCATGTACCTTTTGAAAGCAAATCAGATATGGGATTGAATAGCGCCTTAATCTTACCGAATACGAATTTAATCGTGCGATACGCAAATCAACCGTCCTTCCAACAGTTTGTGAGTAAACATCTCTTGTCACTACTGATACCACAATATTTTCACCCATAACATTGTACGAGGTTTGCATCATTGTACTGCATATTGTGAAGTGTTCATTGTCTAAGGCACCGAAGGAATCATTAGGGAATAGTTAATCAGGTTGTTTGTTTTGAAATTCTGCGTGTCTCAGAGTGCGCGGTAAAATTGAAAAAGAGGCGGAATAGGTTGCCAAAATAACGTACCTTATCAACCAAACAGTTTCGAGAAATCGCGTCGCATTGCACATGCATTCTGAATATGCGTTCGACCTGCATAACTGTTTCAGCTAGAAATGTTTTATTCTCTCGTCGTTGGGCCTGGAAGTGGGACAGAAAACCGTACAGATCCCACGCACTGTGGGGATCGGCGTCATGCGAAGCAGTCAGAGAGGAAGTTATTCAGCGAAGTGTTACCAATACGAAAAGGACGAAATGTGAACATTACCGAAGATATCGTAACCGAGTTCATTGATGAGTACACATGCAGACACGGAGTACGGTCTCTTTGAGCGTTTACCATTTAGCCACCGTAGTGGACTAATGGTGCGCAAACTGACCAATAAACCCAGCTGTGTGGTCCGCATGAAATGTAGCTTCATTGGTAAACCGAAAGCGTCAGTATAGCACCTCGCTCCACGCTTGGCCAGTGTCGTTTCTGCAGAAAACAAGTCTAGGTGCCTCAGACCATCTCTTGCATACCGTGTTGAGTCACAGCGCCGGGACAGTGAAAACGTACGAAGCAACAAAGAAAAATAATTTATTCCCTCAGACATGCACCCTCACGAAGTGCAGCACCAACAATCCTTCGATATTGCTGACGAATTGAACGGACGAGATACGTTCCACCCTTGATGGCCTTTTACAAGCGTGTCATCGAATCTCCCACATGCTCTCGCGGCGACCGGATAAAATTTCTGAACGCGCCACAAGCATCGCTTAGCGGTGTCAAGGGCTTGATATGACTGGACCAGTCTGTATAGGTCAAGCCTTTCGAGAGCTGTGCGAATGACGTGATTATCAGCTGAACATTTCGCAGCCCAATCTGTTTAACAGCGATTTGCGAGGAGAGAGAGAGAGAGAGAGAGAGAGAGAGAGAGAGAGAGAGAGAGAGAGAAAAGACACTTGGAACGCGTGAGACAGTTTGCCGTCGCTCTCTGCGAACTATGCACGTGACACTTCATCGATGGCGGCTACTGCGAGAAAAACAGGCTCGAAAAATGTAGTCTTTACGTAGCACATGCGAGCGTTGGTTCCTCCAACTCCTTGCGTCATGCACGCTATGATGCTACGTGCGCAGCGAAGTTTACACTGCATGCAGCTGTGGTTCTGCAGCAAGAAAGCCGGATGTGCGACGCTTACACGTCAAAGTTGTTTTTGCGCGCCCAAAACGAAATATTTCCAGCCGCGCTGCAGCCGGTACTGGAAAAAAAGACAGAGGGCATTGAAGTACGCAGCTAACTCCAGCCAGTTTTTCATTATTGTTTTATTTGATATTCCCGCAAATGTCTTCTACGCGAATGCGCACACATCTCCTAGCGATTCTGGTGCTTGAGAAATCACGAAGTGGCCTGCTGAACAACATGTATATGCTAATAGTAAAAAGAGCTCTAAAATTGAGGAGCTCAGGCAAAGAGACGGCTACCACACGAGTGCATTCTTGGCTTTTTTTTTCTTTTTGTTTTATTGATATTTGTTCTTACGATGAAGTACTAACTCACCCAACGACCTTTTCTTCTAAATTTTATATCAGGTGTTTCAGCGAACACTCTAATGAATTCCTGAAGGTAGGCGTTTTGAGAGAAGGGTGGGGGGGCATTATTTTAAGGAACGACTTGTCAGGCTCGGTGGACGCGAGTAATCGCGAGAAACATGCGATTTGCATCGTATGTAAATAAGCCCCTCTCTTCTTACTGTCACGCTGCTCCGTGCACATTTGCAGGTTAAACTAACGCTTTTCCTAGCCACAAACAATCTCGCCTCTCACGTTTCTGTGGGGGATGGTTGTAGAGGGTGAGGAGGTGGTTCGAAGGTGCGCCTGGTTTGGACAGTTCCTGACTTGGAGCGATTTTTTCTTTGATTCGACCGTAAGGTCTGCTTGTACTTTAACTTACGCCACATCGTTATAACAAGGTTGGTTCATTTTCAGCTAGGTAACTTCTCAAGTCGTATCGTTCACACGGTTGGTTCAACGATCGCTACGAGATGGCCACGCGCCCTCGCCTATCTCACACGAAGTATAGCTCAAAAGGACAGAAAGTTGAGCGAGTTGGTAACATTCCATAATCAAAAGAAGAGGCGTGCAGGACACGGACACAAGAAGAGAAGTGAACACCACGAACGCCGACTAGCAACTGATGCACAGCACAGAGGCGAAAAAGAAAGAAGACACACAGCTTATCTGCGCATGCTCGGAATGGTAGCGCCACCTGTCAATCGGTTACACGTGCCCGCCTACGCGATAGACAACTCCCAAGGCATTCTATCTCCTCCCTGTTTAAGCTAATCGACGGTTGACTCACGCATGCACTTCCACTAATACTGATATACCAGGCCTCAACCAATAAAAGCGTATCTTCGTTCTTATGCCTGTACAGGATCTCGGTATTATCTAACTCGGGCATGCAGCTACAGACCTTGCAGTGCAAGGATAGATTGGACGGCGTCCCACCTGATAGCGACCTCCTGTGTTCAATTAATCTTTGATTAATACAACGCGCAGTTTGCCCTACATAAAACCGTCCGCAGCTAAAAGGAATCTTATAAACTACACCCATGCGGCAGTCGGTGAAATTGTTCTTGGCTAGGTGCTTAACCGGACAGATATCGGTTCGCTTCTTACCTTCCTTCTGCTCAATTCTTCTATGCACTGCAGCACAAACCCTTCCTAACTTATTGGGAGCCGTAAACACAACATTAACCCCATATTTACTTCCCACTTTCTTAAGCCGGTGCGAAACTGCGTGGATGTAAGGAATACTCACGACCTTTTTCTTGTTAATGTTACTCTCTGCTACCGCTTTTGTTCCGGTCGAAATCGACTTCTTAAGACGCTCAGCTACTGTGGCTATGGCTAGTCTAGGGTAACCTGCATCTAAGAGGCGCTCAACCTGCGCATTAAAGCTAATGGTCAAACGGTGCACGCACGACTTCGATAGGGCTGACTTTAAACAGGACAAGGCTATTCCGTTTTTTACTACTTTCGAATGCTTGGAGTCAAAATTTAGCAACGGCTTAGATGCTCTAGGGGAATACTGCCAACACACGTGATTCCGCTCAAATGACAACGAGATATCTAAAAATTGTATTACGTTTTTCTCCGGTAGTTCTTTCGTAAACGTTAAACCATCTCCATTAAGTTTAAATTGATCGCTTACATTGGTGACGACGGATTCAAAATCATCCTTACTACAAAGTACCAAGTAATCGTCCGCATACCGAAATACCCTAATGATGCGGTCCCCTAAGGCCTCTTTTAAACGGCAGTCAAACTTGCTCAAGTATAGATCACTTAGAATAGGGGCTACCTTTGAACCTATACAAATCCCTGATTTCTGCACATACACGCCTTCCCTGTATCCAACCGATTGACAGGTTGACAGGAACCGATTGACAACCGATTGACAGGTGGCGCTACCATTCCGAGCATGCGCAGATAAGCTGTGTGTCTTCTTTCTTTTTCGCCTCTGTGCTGTGCATCAGTTGCTAGTCGGCGTTCGTGGTGTTCACTTCTCTTCTTGTGTCCGTGTCCTGCACGCCTCTTCTTTTGATTAACGAAGTATAGCTTACGGACAAAAAGAACAAAAATAAAATAATAATAACGGTTCTGTTGACTTCCTCTTAGAAAACAACGTTCATGGATCATCCCTCTGATATTTTTTTTTGTTTACGGTGTCCGCTGTGGCAAAAGAAAAAAAGAAGAAACAAACAAATGAAAATATACAGCGAGCCTAAATGCAACGTGTGACAAGATCTAGACAGCTATTGCAGCGGCTCCTTTGTGCCACCTCTCTCAATCCCGGCACTCGTACCAACAACGAGATATGTAGAACTTGCGCAAAAAGGACAAGAGTGAGGGAATAAACTAACAAAGAAAAGTACCGTCATGTGCTTGTTTTTCATAGCGCTGATAAGGGGCGAAAAGAATGTTTCTCTGTCAAAGCCGCGCTGCCTGTCGCCCCGACACAATCTGTCGGCCCCAAGCTTCCGGCCGAGAATTTCGATCGGATTCTAGGTATCTCTTTTGCTGTGCCGAGGAAGCGACGAAAACAGAACTTGCTCAGCTGCGGCTGACGGGTGATAAAACGTTCTTTTTCTTTGTTTAGTTGCGGTGCTACCAACTGCGCATGCTTCGGCGCGCACGTGCGTATGTGCACACGTTTGATTTCCCGTCGATTCTTTTTTTTTTTTAATGTAATGTTCACTCGAACATCGCAAGAGGAAATGAATAGGCCTGTACGCCCGTATGGACGTTTATGAATTTCTGTTCTGGTGATAATATTCTTCCAGCTGACTTCCATTTTCTTTTTGTCCTTCTAACCTGCCTTGCGGTTCCTTCTTTTCCTTGAACATATATATTTCACTTCACTGGACGTTTGCCTTTGAACTTCTCAATCTCAACGTATTGTCAGGGTCCATCTATACCTTTTTTATTCTAGGCACGAAACTCCGCCCCGACGCTGAAGGTGACATTTCGCGTAGCGCCTGCTGTCAACGCACCGTGGCGCTGCCTTCGGTAAAGGGGCATTGGAAGCCGGAATAGCATCAGATTGGGCTGTGACGAACCGACCGCGTAGAAGATTAGTAGTCGTACTGAATTCTGTTTGTGTCGTCTCCTTTGCGTCTTTCCGTAACAGCGTTCAGATTAAATAACTAGTTTATCCAGACACGTCATGCCTTCTACATGCTAACGTCCTTTAGTAATATATCGTGACGTCTAATAGAGGCCCAAGTCAACATTTGGTCACCGATGCTATCTTATGCATACCGTCCCTCAAATGCGATTGGACAAATACAATGTCCGCTATAAAAACGCGTAGCTTCATACATACATCATACCCGCCGCGTACAATGGGAATGACGCATTTCCCTTGTGCTCTCGTTTTGTTTTGTTGAGCGTTTCGTCGAGCGCGTACTGTCGCGCTAGCGCTAATCGCATTCTTAACTATTAACCAGCAAGCACAGTGGTACATGCAAATTATCTAGACTGCCTTATCTTCAGCTCCGCCGTGAAGCTTAATTGTGAATAGAAAATAACATAACAGCCGTGACGTCAAGCACAACGATTAACAACAACCTGGACTACGTCACTCCTCTTGCTTGTATTGTTCGGCTCGCATAGGTTTCGTATAGATGAAGTCGACCTTTATGCTCTGTGGTCGTGACTAGCGATTTGCATAACGTATATTTGAATGTTGCAATAAGAGCACGGCCCCGCCACAGTGGCCTAGTGGAGGCACCCGGCTGATGATCCGAATATCGCGGAGTCGAACGCCAGAAGTGGCGGCATGCGTTTCGATGGATGCGAAATGTTGGGGCCCGTGTACTGTGCGATACCAGTGCACGTCAAAGAACCCCAGGTAGTCGAAATTTCCGGAGCCCTCCACTACGGCTTTTCTCGTAATCATAGCTGGCATTGGGACGTAAAACTCAAGCAAGCAAGCAAGCAAGCAAGCAAGCAAGCAAGCAAGCAAGCAAGCAAACAAACAAACAAACAAACAAACAAACAAACAATAAATAAATAAATAAATAAATAAATAAATAAATAAATAAATAAATAAATAAATAAATAAATAAATAAATAAATAAATAAATAATCACTGTCTAATGATGTTGCGTCGTTAGATCATCATATGGTCGGACACAGTTCACTTATTGATTGCTGTGTAAACGGGCACGTTGCTTGCTTGCATAGCATGCCGGGTAACTATCTCGGCTTCGCCATTCATCGCAACCAGCATGCAGTAATGTAAGCCCGGTGATAAAGGAGGAGACAAATACGAAAAATACTTTCGACACCGAGTACAGAAAAAAAAGGAAATGGAGACCTCCTATTTGCCTTCCATAGGCTCCGTCGAGCACGAAGTACACAAACGAAAAAAAAAAAAATACTCCGAACGAATTTCGCAAGAACTCTGAACGTTGAGGAGCAGAAAGATCTAACAACACATATGCTTCCGATGTTGCTCCCAGAACACCGTAAAGCACGGAGTAAAAATGTAAAAATGCAGCTATACTCCCAACCTGGAGGAACCACGCTTAACTCGGTCCGATGCGGAGTAAAACGTTTACTCCGATCCTGTGGGCAAGCGATTACTCCCACATGGGAGTAGTTTCCGTCAACAGTGATGCAAGTGCGACTGCAACCTATATATAGCTCAGGTACAGGGGTAAGGATGCCTCGTTGTTTTTCCTTACCGCTTTCCTCAACCTTTCTTTACCGCTTCCCCACAATGAGAGTTAAAATAGACATTCAGACTCCGTCACACCGTCAAGATCTGCGACAATGACTGTGAGCCCATCAGGAAAGGCGCCTACCCGCCCTGCGGGCCAATGAGTGCCGGACATACTATACGTCATAAAAAATGCTACCCTTGAAACTCCATAATGGTCGTCATGGTAGGGCAGCTAGAGAGGCCCATTTTCCCCGCTGAACTCCACACTCTTAACCTCACACAATTAAGAGATCGCTAAAGACAATGGAGAACAGAGAATGTCGCCGAAGCCAACGTACAGACAAGATGGTCTTGTCTTCGTCAGGACGGCAACGAAGACAGGTCCGCTTGTCGAAACGTTGGCTCCAGCGACATTTCCTGTTCTCCATCGTTTTTGGCGATCTGTTCATCGATTCAAGCCCCCCTCTTCCCCTGAGCTTCTCTTCTAGTTTGGATTTTAACCTCAAGTAGTTACACGCAGGCCAGTCTGCATGTAACGAGCACACGCTCAAGCACGCTTGAACGCCCAAATACGCAACGCCCGTTGCGTGTCATAGAACAGCAGAACGAGACATATTCTCACGTTTTATATATGCGCACTCAAGCCGGGACATAACAACGACCATTTCATTCGTTCCTTTCCCCTCGGGAAGTGATCGCCGCGGATGGGTTCGAACCCGCGATCTCGAGCGCAGCGGCGAATGCGTCACAGCAAATGTGCCGTAGCTCACGTGGTTGGGTTTCGCAGCATGGTGCCCCTATAGCTTGGTATGTGTTACGAAGTATCTGTTTGCCCCCGAGGCAAGCATGCAATATAGTGCGTCCTCAAACTTCACCTTTTGCGACAGTCTCGAACTGATCCAACACGGAGTATTTGAGCCTGCCGTTACTCAGGATTCATGGTGGTGAATGAACAAATAGCCTGGCCGAATTCCCTCATGGTACCGTAGTCCTGGCTAAAGGACGGCAGCGCTATGACTTGCCCTGTTTGTTTGTTTTCTTGTTCGTTTTTTTACGTGAAACTGGGTAATTGCACTCTATCCCAGCTGCACGCAGGCTAATGCCCAAACGCACACACGCTTGAACGCCGGACCACTTATCATCAACGCCGACTGTGTACGTGATTCAACAAAGGCTCCCCTTTGTGTGTGTGCGTGTATGCGACCCCCCCCCCCCCCCCTTCTTTTCTTTCTAGGCCTCTTAGGCCCTGTACCTATATACTATAACAGACAGCACCCATTCCTCCACTTAGAACAAGGAGATCGCTCTGTGCGCGGTATAATCTAAGACGCTAGAAAAGGGGCGAGGGGTTGGCTGCCCATTTCCTTGCGGAGCTAAAGGGATATCCCAGTATAAACGCATAGCGAAAACCATCCAGGCCAGCGAGCCCCCTTCGCGTCGTTCACCCAACCGCCGCGATCTCGCGAGCGCGATGCCTCGTTGTTTTTCCTTACCCCGTGCCGTAATTGTGTACACAAGCCGTGCGCATCCCGTAAATAGCCAGCGCCTGAGCGTGCCCGCTTGCGGCGTGCTGGCGAAACTCGAGAACGAGAACGGGAAGTGCTCGTAAAGATCGGCCTATGTATATATAAGCGCTCCGAGGAAAGGAAGGCCAGATTTGAGCATAAGTGCGAGAAAGAAAGAAAGAGAAAAGAAGGGAGCAAGCCACCTTGCACGCAAAACTAATCGTACCACTCGTAATGTAAAAAGAGCAAGCGATAAATAACAGTAATAAAAAGGCTTGTTGTCTTGGAACCAGCAGCAAGGAGATGCCGTGCATTGTGTGAAGCCAGCTGTGGTGGGGAATCCAGTAAGCGACGTGACGTTTTCAACTTCCTTTCTCGGAAATGCTGATGTTTAGGTCGCCACTTCTTGTTTTCTCCCTGTAAAATAAGAACCAAATAAATACAAGCAGGAATGGACACGAAATACACTCTCACTTCTTAACTGAATAACGTATTTAATGCAAGAGAGAGAGAGAGAGAGAGAGAGAGAGAGATGGAACGTTTGAATTTTTCAGTTTCGTAGCTCTGGCCCAACAGAGGAAATTTTCCCATATTATTCCATTCGCTTCAGCCTTTTCTATTCGCTTATTGTTCGAGCAAAGAGGAAGAAAAGCTATAAATGGCACAAGCAATAAACAGATAAAGCTCTCGAACCCCCCCCCCCCCTACACACACACACACACACACACACACACACACACACACACACACACACACACACACACACACACACACACACACACACACACACGTATATATAATGAAGTGCGTTCGCCCTTTGGCATCGTGGTTTCAACTGCGCTCTTTGCCCTGGATACGGGTTGTCGTTGTTGCTTGACGTCTTCGAGCGGCGTGCGTTCTAAAACTCAATACAGACGATAAATGCAGCTTCTCTTTTCAAAATCTTGCCACTAACCTCTTCTTTAACAATTTCTATGGCGTCAAAACATTTGGAGCACGATGTTGTGAAATCCTCGTTGGGCGTTAAAGTACAGCACGACGTTCATTAATGTCTTTAAATGAAATGTTCTGGTGTCGTTCACTTCTCCGCAAAGAATAAACTGTCCTATGATTGGAGAACGATAGCGCGAGGATCGCGTGACAACATTTCGTCAGAAGAGTACGCTACGCTGTCGTGCGCGAATAATCAGATAGAAAAGACGAGGGACACTCCTTCAACTTAAGCCTGTTTTTCGCCGTATGTATAGCTGGCTATGACAACTGACCACAGTACCACGGTCAATGCAAGACAATCGCAGCGTCTCATACTAAGCTGTAGAGGGACCTATTTTAAACATTTTCTATAGCATGTAACTAATCAGTTTCTGGGTCTCAGAACCACGATGTAATTACGAGAGACGCCGTAGTGAAGGGCTCCGGAAATTTCGACCAACTGGGGGTCAGTGCTCGGGCCTTAACATTCCGCCTCTCCTGAGCACATAAAATATTCAGAACTAGGTCACGATTGCTTTTAGGGGCGAAGCTCCTTAAAGCAGCACCCGTTCTTCCCTCGTCGTAGTCGTAGTGCGTAACCAGTCTTACGCTTTGACCTCCAAGGTGGTGCCGGTGGGAGATTTCTCCTGTGCGTTGTTGAACAATAAAAAATTCGCAGCGTGCGCGTTAACTAAAAGCCGAATTCTTCTGTCTCTCATTCCCCATTAGCAGCCATTGGCAAGTTCCAGTAGGAAACGTTAGTAGAAGTAGAAGTGTAAGTGTTAGCTAAAAGCCGACTTCTTCTGTCTTTCATTCCCATTAGCAGCCATTGTTTACCTCCAAGGTAGTGCCTGGTGAGATTTCTCCTGTGCGTGATTAAACAATAAAAATTTTGTTCAAAACGCCGTTGATTGATGAAATAAACCAACGAAAGACGCCAGATGTTTTCTAAAAGCAAAACGAAAAGACGCCAGATGTTTCTAAAGCAAAACGAAAAGACGCCAGGTGTTTTCTAAAGCAATGGTTTTATATTCAAAACCATATCGCGATACATGTTTGTCAATCGTTTCACGTCAATTTTATCGGGCGAATTAACGGAAGAAATTTCACGGTTTAACCGATGATTACTTCCAGGAGCTTCGCCCAATCTCATCATCATTCACCTCGTGGATCTGCCGTCAATTTTTTTGTTATACGTTGCGCAGGTCTTATCTTGTGTGGTGTGTTGTAGATACGTGTATGATTTGATTATATGTGAGTTTGCAGACTCTTCTGCCAATTTATATGTATATATATGTATATATATTTACGTAATTGTGCAAGTAGCTGCAGTACTTTTATTTATTTGTGCACGTAACTTACGAAGGAGAGATAGCTTTGGAATGTCTCCCGTGCGTTTTGTGTATATTTGATCGTTTAATTTTTGAGCTTTTAGCTATGCATGTTACCCGAAGCGAAGTAGCCAGCGCCAGCGAAGGTCGTAATGTCTCGTATAACCTAGCAAGCAAAAAAATAAAAAATCACGGAATGCGTGTGATCATTGCGCTTTATCGGACGATCCGTAATAAAAAATAGCAGCACGTTATTATTATGAACCTTATGTTTATAACGCCGCTCCCATTTCTGGAGTCTCTCCTATTCGACGCCAATAAGCAGAGTGCAGTCGACTTCACTGCATTGTATAGTAGTCGCCGCACGTCATTAGCACTCCTCGGCACTTCCTGTAAGCTATAATTTTTGTAATCGAACATCGCGAGCGCGTAGTGATTGTAGCTCGACTACAGCGGCGTTAATGAAGCAATTATTCGTCGCGGAAATTACCTGAGCCGCCTTTACTAAAGCGTAGAGATTGCACTTGACTGCAGGCTGGCGTTATTCCCCAGTGGGCCCTATATTGCGACGAGAAGCTTTACAATATACGGTGTAAGGAGGAAAATTTATTATAGGCATGGGAGGCTGCTGCATTCCCGATAGCAACGCAATTAAGTACATTATTACAGCGCTACTCGATCCTTTAAGTTTAAAGTATATATGAGATAGGCCATCAGAAGCTCGGAAAGCTCTGTGACGTCGAAAACTGGTGATCGAAGTTACTTTTCCACAGTGGACCGCGGAAGCATTCAGCAAAATCCGCACGTACTTTGTTTCATAGAGTTATTGTGAAATGTTATACTTGACCGTCCGTACGCCCGTGAGTCCATCTTTCAAGTTTCAGCGGCTGGGGCGTTTTTGTCGTCCACTTTAATTCCTTTCCATTATTGATATAATTGCTACACTTCGACTAAAAACTGCAGATAGCTATGCCTTCCTTGGCCTGAGTGTCTGTTAGATTCATGACGTTGTGTCTTACAAATAATAATAATAATAATAATAATAATAATAATAATAATAATAATAATAATAATAATATAATAATAATAATAATAAAAGAAATAACAAGCCTTTGACCCGTTCCCCTTACCTAGGTCCATTGTTAATAACATGCTGACGGTGGATATAGTCTATTTAGAATGAATGGAGCCTATTCAGAGCGTTGAAAGCCGATGGGCGAAATATATGGGCCGTATATATTGGTCGACGATCTGTCGAATTAATTCCAAATTTGTCTGACGAGTGCGTGCGTGTGTCTGCAGCATATAAAAGGGACCCTGCAACACTTTCCGAGCGTATAGTCAGATTACCGTGCGGATTAGTGGCGGATGTGCCTGTGAGCACGTGGGCTAATTATTACTACGCTCCATGCACCAGGACCTAGATGAAACTGAAAAAAAAAAAAGAAAAGCACGGTGCAGGACTAGTGCATGTTTGCGGAACATGTTTGGGAACATTCACAAAAATGTAACGTGCTTATTAACGAGACTTTGCAACCCATCGTATGCGAAGGCTTCGCAGCTCGTGAAATGTTTAATCATGCATATTTCTTCGTGCGATAGTTATGATACACCGCACATGCGAAATGCAGCCTCTTATCGATGTTGTTTCTGCTATGCGCTGCCCAAGGACATAGACGCACTCTCGTGCAGATAAAGTTTCATCCACGTCTGAGCACGTCCGAGAAGATGTGATCACGTCCGGAGAATACGTCTCGCTTTATCCAGAGTATATACACGTGATATAGCTGAACAGCGTCGTACGGGAAGTGTTTGACTAAACGATTGAAGCCGCCATTTGCGGCGTGCATTAAAAAGCTGAGATAAGTTAATTGCTGCTCGGGTTACAAACAGTTGCTCTTTTTTTTGCCTTTTGTTTTTTTGCTGAGTTGCATCTGCACAAACC